>LR812543.1:35191098-35206098 GCA_903798195.1 Danio kyathit
TAACAACCTCAAATGACAGTTTACCTTTGGACTTCAACATCATAAACTGACGCAGAAAGCAGAAGTCCATAACTGAAACCAGCTTCACTTCTTCAGGGTTTTATTCGAAGTCATTTGAATTAATGAATGTAAAGGTCACCTAACAATAGCTATAATGAATGAGCCATACACGAGAAGCCAAAAATTAAATGCAAAGCTTTTAAATTTATAGAGTGGCACAGTTTTCCTCCTCCATCTACAGGCAATAAAACAGCCTGAACAATAAACACAGCAATCGTTTCTGCCTGACCACACAAATGCTGAGGGGAAAAAAACTATGGAGTCTCTATTCATCTCACAACAGATGGTACAACTCTACAATTACACCCAGTTCACACGGGACGTCTCTGTATAGTGTTACAAAAATAAAACTAGTATAAAATGCTGGTTATACATTTAATAATAGCTATAACTTCACATTTAAGAGACAAAAACATAATAATTATATCTGTCCTGCGGATATCTCCGTATTTTTAGCACACAGGCTAGTACACCTGTCACCTTCTCAGCCAATCAGAAGGCACATGGCGTGTATCGTCACAGTTCACCTTACCTTTCTACCTGCACATTTACCTGCGCCTTTATCTGCACTTTTAGCTTAAATAAAACAATATAATGGGACTAAACATGTAATAACGTCGAAATTGTAAGTAATAAACACACTCATTTGTAAACGATAAACATAAAGCTGACCTACTGTATGATGCTAGGGACACCTATTGAGTACAAAACAAACTTTATAGATCGAATAACGACAGTTTCTATGAAAATAAAGCTTTACTTATTAAGAAACAATAAACATATTCTTGTGGGAAGGAGTTTTTTGAATACATTAATCGAAGCCACCGTTAATAAAACAATAAGAAGAAAGACGCGAGCTCTTCATCCATTCCTGCGCAGAGACTACGAAGCTAAACCAATGATAGCATAATTATAATTAAACACACATATTGAAGTGAAAACAACGATGTAAACGCTGACCTTATGCCGAAATTCCCTGGCCACTTTTCTTTCCATGGTGAACAGGCGGTGTTTTCAGTGTGTTGGTCGTCGTGTTGTGTGTCTGCCCGTCCTGTCAGTCAACTGTGGCGGATGGTGCTGCTGGAGTATCAGCGCCGGTCAGAGGTCGGTGACTCATGCTGTCATTTTTACTGCCTTTTACTAAGTTGTTACCAGAAGACTACAGAACATTTACCCTGTCAAAAACTCGTTAACCCTTTCATGTATGAATTGTGAAAAAAACATATTTTCCAGTCCACTAAAAAAAAGATTAATTGGATTTATATCCAAACAGTTTATATGGGCTGAATGTAAACAAACAAATTAAATTGAACATTACTAAATGTAATTTTGTTTTGTTTAAATTCAGCCCAAATTCTTTGCAACCCCTAGGCTACATTAATAAATTAGTAAATCCAAGGAATCCTTTTTTTAGTGTACTTTAACATCATTCAATATGGTAAAAAAAGATATATTTTCCATATATTTAAAATGTTAAATTTGTGTTGTGTCTGTGAAGTTTATAATTATAAATTTACTAATTATATTTTAAAATACATTTCCAACCTTATAGTAGAAAGTGTATGGAGATCAGAGTATGTATTACTTAAAATGTATGTTATTAACTACAATAATAATAATAATAACAGTATAAAATATATATATTTATTCGGCTTTTTCCCTTAATTACTTTTCTTCTGGGTAACCACTGTGTTTCTTGTGGTGATTCTATTTTGTTACTGGTTTTATTGTGTTTTTTGTCACATTAATTAAAATCTGTCAAGATCACTGGATCTACACATAATCTGTTACATTATTTAATAAATATAATATTCATATCTAATACAAATTATATATAAATATATCGTCACCTTAGAATTATAAGGTTCTATCTGACATTTTTGTCAAAATTGAGTTATTGACATGTTCTTATTAAATGACAACTTATTTACATTATGGGATGTTTTTTTATAAGTTGTTTACATTTTAACACCTTTTATTTAAAAAACAAATGTTACACACATACTGTTTGCTATGGAATGCAAAAACGTTGAAGCTCAATATCTCAAAATCATTCAGAATGCAGATAGAACCTTATAATTCCAAGGTGACGATATATATAAATGTGTTTTTATTTTATATGTTTTTTTTTAATTATGTATACACAATATTTAAGCACAGTGAGTACACATACATTCCCAAAATAAAGTTTTATTTTGGATTCGATTTGATAGCACTAATATATATATATACACACTACTGGTCAAAAGTTTGGGGTCAGTACGATTTTTTAATGTTTTATTTAGGATGCATTTATTTAATCAGAAACACAGTACAAATTGTAAAACTGTAAAATGATATTGCACTATAAAATAACTGTTCAAAAGTAGTTTATAATTTAATTTATTAATTTTCATGCAGGCGACGCAGTGGCGCAGTAGGTAGTGCTGTCGCCTCACAGCAAGAAGGTCGCTGGTTCAAGCCTCGGCTGGATCAGTTGGCGTTTCTGTGTGGAGTTTGGATGTTTGCATGGGTTTCCTCCGGGTGCTCCTGTTTCCCCCACAGTCCAAAGACATGCGGTACAGGTGAATTGGGTAAGCTAAATTGTCCGTAGTGTATGAGTGTGAATGAATGTGTATGAATGTTTCCCAGAGATGGGTTGCAGCTGGAAAGGCATCCGCTGCGTAAAACATGTGCTGGATAAGTTGGTGGTTCATTCCGCTGTGGCGACCCCAGATTAATAAAGGGACTAAGCCGAAAAGAAAATGAATGAATTAATGAATTTACATGCAGGGCGATTAGGTGGCGGAGTAGGTAGTGCTGTCGCCTCACGGCAAGAAGGTCACTGGTTCGAGCCTCGGCTGGGTCAGTTGCCATTTCTGTGTGGAGTTTGCATGTTCTCCCCGTGTTCGCGTTGGTTTCCTCTGGGTGCTCCGGTTTCCCCCACAGTCCAAAGACATGCGGTCCAGGTGAAGTGGGTAAGCTAAGGGCATCCGCTTTGTAAAACATTTGCTGAATAAGTTGCCAGTTCATTCCGCTGTGGGGACCCCAGATTAATAAAGAGACTAAGCCAAAGAATAATTAAATGCCGCCTTGATGAACAGAAAATTTATCTTAAAAAAAAAAAAAAAAAAAACCTAACCTCAAACTTTTGACCAGTATATATATGTATATGTATACATATGTGTGTGTAGGGCAGTGTTTTGTCCGCAAGATGTCGCTATGACACTGTTGTATTTAGTTTCTAAATTGTGCTATCAACACTGATAGGTTGGACGGGTTAATAGTAGTGGGATATTTGCTTAAAATAACTTTGTTGTTAATGTTTAAAAGTTCTAAAAAAATGTACTAAATTGCTAAAGACCGATGTAAAGCCGTTGTGTTATAATATCAGATACAAATGGTAATGGATTAGCTATCTACTACTAACGAGTAGGCTAATATGCAAAGATGTACTATTCAAAAATTTGTTTGTATTAGTTATTAAAAATTCTAATGTCCATATTGGCTCTGGTGCATTAAATAATAATTAATAATAATATTAAGATTTTTTTAAATCACAAAATATAGAAAATGGTATTGAATGTTGACATTCTTTCAAGGTGTCTTCTCAAAGTTGGAAATTTCTGCATCGTGACAACACTACAGTTATTACACTGAAAAAAATCATTCAGAGATGATTCCTTGGATTTACTCAATTTTTTTGCGTTAAGTGGCTGTAAACAATTTGTTTGGGCTGAATTTAAACAAACAAATTAAGTAGAATTGTATTAAATTAAATTTGTTTGTTTGTTTAAATTCAACACAACTAAATTGTTTGCAACAGTTTTGCAGCCATCATTTTTTTCAGTGATATAAACATTATTATATGCATTAAAGAAATATGGGTGATTCTATTGCATGTATATTTGACATTTTTTTTTAAATAATAAAACTTTAAAAACAGCAATTATTTTCAGTATCTCATTGAACGCATATTTATTTTGAATAATTCAGCTTCTGCCAAACATGAATGATTAAATGTTTTACCTTTAGGGAATAAAAGGTTTTTTATATTGCTTGGGAACTCTTTTATGGATGAAAATCTGTAGAAATAACAATAAATCTCGCAAGAAAAATCCTTATGAGAAGTTACTAAATTGTAACTGAATTGACAGCAACAATTTACAATTTTACAACTTTTTAGCCAAACATTCTTCTTGCTATAAATGGTAAGATCACATGACACTAATGAAGTCAGGATTAAAATATTTTAAATATTTAAAAGGTTGTAGTAACTTTATGGAGACCAGACCAACTTACTACAGGCGATATTTTGTCAAAACCACCATTACTGTACTTACAGTAGTCTAATAGACAAATAAAAACACTACTGTACCTCACCAAAGATTTTTATTCTAATTTTGAATGTTGTAGTAACTTTACGGAGACCAGACCAACTTACTACAGGCGATATTTTGTCAAAACCACCCTTACTGTACATACAGTAGTCCAATAGACAAATAAAAACACTACTGTACCTCACCAAAGATGTTTATTCATTATTTGAAGGTTGTAGTAACTTTATGGAGACCAAACTAACTTACTACAGGCGATATTTTGTCAAAACCACCCTTACTGTACACACAGTAGTCTAATAGACAAATAAAAACACTACTGTACCTCACCAAAGATTTTTATTCATATTTTGAAGGTTGTAGTAACTTTATAGAGACCAGACCAACTTACTACAGGCAGTATTTTGTCAAAACGACCCTTACTCTACATACAGTAGTCTAATAGACAAATAAAAGCACTACTGTACCTCACCAAAGATTTTTATTCTAATTTTGAAGGTTGTAGTAACTTTACGGAGACCAGACCAACTTACTACAGGCGATATTTTGTCAAAACCACCCTTACTGTACATACAGTAGTCTAATAGACAAATAAAAACACTACTGTACCTCACCAAAGATTTTTATTAATATTTTGAAGGTTGTAGTAACTTTACGGAGACCAGACCAACTTACTACAGGCGATATTTTGTCAAAACCACCCTTACTGTACATACAGTAGTCCAATATACAAATAAAAACACTACTGTACCTCACCAAAGATGTTTATTCATTATTTGAAGGTTGTAGTAACTTTATGGAGACCAAACCAACTTACTACAGGCGATATTTTGTAAAAATCACCCTTACTGTACACAGTAGTCTAATAGACAAATAAAAACACTACTGTACCTCACCAAAGATTTTTATTCATATTTTGAAGGTTGTAGTAACTTTATGGAGACCAGACCAACTTACTACAGGCGATATTTTGTAAAAAATCACCCTTACTGTACATACAGTAGTCAAATAGACAAATAAAAACACTACTGTACCTCACCAAAGATTTTTATTCATAATTTGAAGGTTGTAGTAACTTTATGGAGACCAGACCAACTTACTACAGGCGATATTTTGTCAAAACCACCCTTACTGTACATACAGTAGTCTAATAGATAAATAAAAACACTATCTGACCAAAGATTTTTATTTATGATTTGAAGGTTGTAGTAACTTCATGGAGACCAGTTAAATGTTGCTAGGAGACACCTGGTATAAACCTGAGCCCTCTGCCGTTTTTCATTGTTCGATTTCGCGTTCTTGTTTGGAACTTCAGACGTGACAAGTTCGGGTAGTAGCTACTTCAAATGGAACGGCGGTGTACTTCATAACATTTCTGTGTCACTCACCCAGGTTATTTCTCACTTTGTAACAATAAAATGTTATTAATCACGGCCTTTAATAGCCTAATTTTTATTTTATGATGTTAAAACAACCAAAAAACGCGACTATGACGTTATCATTCGTTTTAATTGAAAAGCATGAATTATGAAATATAAAAATAATAATTGTGTCGTTTGGGCAAGAATAAATGCATTCCACCTTTCACCTAAACAGGCTACAAAAACAGACCCGTCATTTTTTACGTGTATTGGTTGGCCGGAAATATCTTGGAGTTTGTTCACCCTCAGACTAGCCATTATACCCTTTACGGGACACCGTGATGAAATCACGTGATATTTGACAGCTTCACCAAAGTTTGCATGCCGAGTGTGCAGTTATAACTTGGAAAGCAAATGTTGTCGGCTTTGTTACTTTAGTCCCCGTTTTCCCCTAAAGTGACCACTAGATGGCAGCAAATAAAAGGATTCGAGGATCCCAATCGCAATCCGTGTGTGCATAGCAAACCAGTATGAGGTTTGTTTAGCCAAGTTCATTTACATTACCTATCCATTTCGAGGCGTTTTGTAAGAGCCTCACCCTTGAAAAGATCTCCATGAAGCAACTTTCACTGAAAAGCAAATGTTTTCATCGATTCTGCAGCTCAGTTCACTTGTTTGGATGGTCACGGATTCATTCAGGGCAGAAAACAAATGATTTCAATGTCACTTTAGTTGGTTGTAGCCTAGAACTGTAGTGATGCTGGCAATATACATATAGGCTACATTAGAACTAGTAAACAATTGTAAATAGACGTTTTCCCTATAGAATCGTTTTAAATCTCGTCTTTCCGTTTATCTGGTTTATATACATTTACGTTATTATAAATACATATTTTCTCTGATTGTTTTAAGCACTTTTCAAGATTATTTGTATTGTCGAAACTTCATTAAGGCAAATCCTTTCGAAAAGACAAAGGGCACAGGTCATGTGATATAAATGATCTACTGTATCTAAATTATGAATAACCTTCATCTCGACTGCGAAGTCCCCGTGGCTTCAATGCGGAATTAAAGGGAGAGGCTGCGCGTTCACAATCCCTCCCCTATCACTGTGAAGGCGGGAGCGCGCAATGAATGCTGTCCAAACTCGAGCGCGAGGAGAAAACAGCCTCTGGACTGCTCAGCATCACACGGACACTAAAATGTATCATCTTCCATCCGCTAACCAAAACAGCAGCGATTTCCAGCGGGATATAAATGGCTACATGATGTTTTGGGGGAAATTTGACGTCTGATCTTTAAATATTATATTTTATCAAGTGTCGTGGTGACTGAAATCCGCGCGAGTGATAGAAGAATCTTTTACAGGTAAGCTTAAGTTTTAAAGTGTGCAACAATTCTCCAGAATGTAGGTGTAAGTGCGATTAAACTGTAAAAGTGTGGTTTTAACTTAAACTGTAATATTAATAATAATTATTAATTTAATTATTAGAATGACCCGATGGTTTGTAGACTATGTTTGGGATACAGTCGCTGCAAATTACGAGAAGTTTGAGAAATTCACAACCCGAAGTTTTAACATAAAGGGAAACGCGATTCAGAACGCTGGACAGCGACTGGGGTACAAATGATGCGTTCTCGGGTCTTTTTTTCACAGCCAGACGCTCGTGGATGTCTCGAGAGTCCTAGTTTCTTCTTTGTTTCCTCTAAATCATGTCAACAAGAAATAGTTTTACAAAACAAAAGCATGTTAAATAACATAAAAATGGATTTAGGTATTTTTTAGTAACATTTCAATATAAATTTGTCAATCTACAAAGCGAACAGTTTGCACATTCACTTTAAAAAGACTCTTCTCATTCATATTTCATAGTTCAGAAATCATTTGTACTAATCCCACCTTCATGTGTCCTTCACAGGAGCTGAAAATGGCAACCAAATACCTGATGCTTATTGCCCTGGGGACTGCATTGATTGGCAATGCGCACTGTTGCCCCAAGCAGTGTGCCTGCTCTGATAAATACAACCACCAGTTCGTAGACTGTGCCTACAAAGACCTTGTGGAAGTACCTGTGGGTTTGCCGTCCAATGCGAGCACCCTGAGTCTTTCAGCAAACAAGATTAAAGTGCTGAAATCCAAAACCTTTATAAACGTGACCCAGGTGACCTCTCTTTGGCTGGCTCACAATGAAATCATCACAGTTGAGAGGGACACGTTGGCTCCATTGATTCAGCTGAAAAATTTGGATATTAGCAACAACAAAATTGTGCATTTTCCATGGGAGGACTTGGCTAATCTCGGTGCTCTACAGTTGTTAAAGATGAACAACAACGAGATGGTCAGCATCCCCAAGAACGCTTTTTCAAACCTGAAAGACCTGCGTTCAATCCGTATTAACAATAACAAGTTTACCACTATTGTGCAAGGAACATTTGATTCTTTGGCTGCCATGTCCCATCTGCAAATCTTCCACAACCCCTTCATCTGCTCCTGCAACCTTGAGTGGCTTAAGGACTGGATTCTCAAATCCTCAATCTCCATTCCTGATCAAAACAACATCGCTTGCGATGCCCCATCCCACCTCAGAGGTTCTCAGGTCACTAGCATGCCCAAATTGGACTGCAAGGCCCCGTCTGTATCCATTACATATCAGCCAAACATAGAAAAGACTGAACTCTATGAGGGATATATGGTTATGCTATACTGCGAAACAAAAGGAACACCCAAACCCGAGGTCACATGGGAGATATTTGCTGGAAACCAACTAGTTACATTCCCATTGCCTGCTATTGTTGAAAAAACTGACATTCCGATTAATGGCCCACCTACAAACACCAGGTTCCTCGTGTTTCAAAATGGCACCTTGATCGTTCCTCGCATGAGCAAGAAAGAAGAGGGAAACTACACCTGTTCTGCTGTTAATGACATGGGAAAAGCTGAGAGCTCAGTTAGACTTGTTGTCGCAGGCACTAAAAAGCACGGCACCAATTCTATGCTGGACACAAAATCCCCAGGGCTTTTACCAGAAGACAAACTTGGTTCAAAAGGTTCCAAAAACAGTGTGATTAGCATGAGGCCTAAATTTGAAGAGAAGACTAAAAGTCTTCCCACCGGGACATCTGTAATTACGGTGGATAAAGAGCAAGTAGATGAAGGGGCTGATACTTTGCCATTTGTTGGAAAATGTGGAATAAATGACGGCACGCAGTACATTTCTAACCATGCTTTCAACCTCAGCTTGGATGAACTTAAACAGTACACATTTGATTTTGGGGTTATCGCTCTGGAAGTTTCAGAGACTGAGGCTAAAGTTCAGCTGAACCCTATGCAGATGGCCAACGCAAAGTCAAACATTCACCTCAGTCAACAACAAGACCTCCAAACTGTGAATAAGGAGCCTTTTAGTCTTTTCCAAACGTCCTCCAAAAAATCACCACTAGACTTGTTGTACCTTTGTGTCAGTACTGGCAATGGACATTCAGTGGTGCAGTGGTCCAAGATAGAGGAGGGCGTCAACGCCTATCGCTTCCAGCACCTTAAGCCAGGCACCAATTACACCCTCTGTCTCACCTACGGAGGCCAAGACTGCCAAGTCCAAGTGGTCTTCACAACCCGAAAGAAAATCCCATCCTTGCTAATCATTGTGGTCGTTAGCATCTTTTTGCTAGCTTTGGCAACTGTTCCTCTACTGGGTGCCACCTGCTGTCATTTGCTCTACAAGTATCAAGGCAAGACCTACAAGCTGATTATGAAAACACAAAACCCAGATCAGATGGAAAAGAACATAGCGACAGATTTTGACCCCAGGGCGTCATTTGTGGGATCCGAGAAGAATTTTAACCCCAGTGAGCTGGGAGAGGGAGAAGGCGAGGGTGATGGTGAGGAGGGAGACGGAGAAGGAGAGGACATCGAGGGCAGTGTGGTGACCGAGTCCATTCCCGAGTCACAGTCCAAAACACAGGAGGAGTTTGAAGTCGGCTCCGAGTACAGCGACCGGTTACCGCTTGGAGCTGAAGCAGTAAACATATCAGCGGAGATCAACGGTAATTACAAACAACCTCGCTGAGATGTTTACTCTGCAACACGTGAAAATGATTCGTCATCTTAAAATACACACTCTTAAACATAAAGGTAACAAAAAGGTTTTCATTTTTCATAGTGATGCCATAGAAGAAACTTTTTTGGTCCCCCCAAAACAACCCTTTTTTTATAGTCTGAAGAACATTTACATAATCCTACCAACCTTTTAAATCTTTCAATATTTCATAGATGTTAAAGTTCTTAATGGAACCTTCGATGCCGACAAACAACCTTTATTTTTAAGAGTGCAGACCCGCGCTGACAAACGCGCGCTCGTTTTTACCTCAGCAAGTTAGCCTAGTGCAAAATGATGAGTGTTCAGTAATACAAATAGATTTATCTAGTGGACTGGACATAAAATGGGTGAATCTATCTTTATAAAACCTCACAATATAATTCACCTTACTCAAGTCTCGTCACTTTGGCACAATCCATACACGTAGCATCCATTTTAAGTCATCGAGGTGCTGAAAGTACTGTATAGTGGACATCGAGCGCTTCTGAGAGGAAAAAAAAAACAAATACCTGTACTCTTTTCACAGCATGTGATATAAATGTTTGGAAAACGAACCAGGTCACCTTGAAAACATACGTTTGTTAAGTGTATAATGTGGGTTTCTCCCCCAAAATATGTGATTTTTAATCTCCGCGAACGGGTGCTTTGACGATATCTCTAGCCTTTACGGATTACAACGTGTCCTTTCTTCTCTCTGAGATAGCCTACTTGTTCGTGGCATGTCACACAAAAGTATTTTCAAGTGTGTTTTATTAGGGTACTATAGATTGTAGATATTCAGTGTCGATTTGTGATGTAAGCCAAGTCATCTGAGAAGATGTTCTCTCTCTTTTTTTATGAATATAAATGGTCCGTTTTTACCATCGAGTGTCCAGTAAATTGACGCATATAGTGGCTTGTTTCGTGTCCAGCTGTCCAATGATGTTGTAAAAAATGCTCAGACCTTTTAAAGATTTTTGATATGATTTTATGTACGTGACCTTAATAAAATATTAAACAAATGTAGCCTGTTGGGCTTTTTTTCTTTGCTCTCAACTGTTTGTAAAATGAATTTTAAGTTAGTCTGAATACTGATGGAAACATTTTTTTTTTTTGCTTTCATTTTAATTTGATAAATCAAAGATGCACTGCAATGTACATCTATTTGATGTATTATATAACAATGATGTTTACAAATTAATATGTAGGATATTTAATATATTATATTATTATATATGAGTTCTTTCCGTGCGAGAAAACTGTTGGACAGAACAAAGGAATGATTCGATTGCGGAGCAGAGCCGCGCTTTTCTCAACACCTAATATCTTATTCATAAATGATAACATTTAAATAGTTTCAGTAACATTATAGATCATACATTTCAATGTTGAAATAAATCCTTTTTAGTTTTGTTTTTAATCGCAGCTCTTAAACATGCCTCCTGAAGTAACTGTAATAGTTTTTATTTAATTTAATTATAAATTAAATTATGCTTTTAACGCAGTACGCGCATAAAAAGCAATTCAACACACTTGTTTGTTAGTTTAAATATTTATTTCGTTTCAATCACATGCCGTAGGTAGCGCAGAACAAGACATAATAGACGGAAATATCAAAATTACGTGTCAAATGTAACAGTGAAACATATTGGGTTTATATTTTGAAATACAATTACAGTAGATGTTCTCTTAAGACACCGATCAACCCATAACGACCATCGCTGGTTTCATGTTAGTTTACTACAAATATTTTTTGGTAAAAGACTGAAAAATAAAGGAGTGGAAACGAATTCATCAATTTGCAAAAGACCTGTACATTCATAAATAGTCACACATACTAACCTCGCATCAAGCGGTCAGATGGGAGTTCAGTGCCACAACTAGATTTCCTGTTACGCTAAATCCAAGACGAGAAAAAAAGACACATTCACACATGCAACATCCATCCATCACATCCATCCACACACACATGTGCAAAGGATCCGTTAACTACAACTGCATGAAGTTTTTTTTTGTTTTTTTGTTTTTCCTGAGGCACTGAGCTGGAAGTGCACTTAGCTAAAACACATGTGCTACACCAAACCAAATAATACTATCATCAATATCTGGCCAGCAGCTGGTAAGAGGTTGGGGGTGGGTGGGCATGGAGGGCCGATCTCCTTCATCCGTGGTCTTCAGTTGCTGGCGGCGGCGCTTTCAGCCTCTTTGCTTGGCTCCTTGACGCTGCCTTCCTTTTTGCTGCCCTCCTTCGAGGTCCGGTTGAGGGCTCCGTTGATGAAGCTTTCAGAACTCTGGCACTGGAAATGCTTTCTGGATCCCACCAAGGACGGGTTGTTGACCAGCGTGTAGAGGAGCTGCCAGTGCGCTCGCGCCCGCTTGGCGTTAGACACCTTGTTCTGCTTTTTCTCCTGCTGGACCAGTTGAATACCTTCAATGTTGAACAAGAGCTCAAGTCAACATATTGAACGCATTTAACTCGCAAATTATATGAAAATTTATCCGGAAAAAAAGTAATAAGTTCTGGATTTACAATGTGTTTGAGTAAAAAGTAATTAACATTTTAAAGATTCAAAGTGTTTATTGTCATATACAATAAAAGTCTTACTTTGCCAATGCCAATAAGGTTTAATGTATATCAAAAATACATACTTATGTATCAAAACAGGCATGCGAAAAGGTAAACAAACTATGAAACAAATAAATGAATAAATAAATAATAAAAAAGGTTTCTGTATACATAAATGTGTAAATGTATACTGCAAAAAAAAATCTGTAATTTTACGGTTTATTTCCGGTAGCTGGGGTGCCTCAAAACATTATGCAAATCTGAGTGTGCCTCACACAGGTGAGTGGGCTTGACAAACCACCTGTAGAAAATACATGCTTTAACTCTGAGACACTTTAACCAACACTTGCACCAGACACGTTCTTACAATCATCTCCTAAAAAAAGAGCATTTATAAAGTGTGCTTCACACAGGTGAGTGGGGTTGACAAACCACCTGTAGAAACACTCTTCTCTTAAAAAAAAAAAAAAACAACACTTCCCCATACTTTAGCACTTAATTGCTGGATGCCTTCTCAATTGTAAGTCACTAAATGACTAAATGTAAACGATAAACTCCAATTACTGACTTCCTGCGATGGCCAAGTGGACGTTATATGTGACTGATATACACAAGGTATGGAGTAAGACGGGTACACACATGTATGCCGCACTTTAAGAGTAATATACTGTACAATCGGCATCTTCTGTGGTAAACAAACTGTGGTAAATACTGTAGTTCCTGCGAGACACATTTATTCACGGAGCTTCGAATGCGTCTTATGTTTGCGTCATACAGTGTAAATGTCAATTGCCCATAATGTGCATTCGATTGTCACTGGAAGTCAATGATTAGAGTTTTTGTTACTTAAATGAGATCTGCTTCATGTGTTAACCCACTAGTTTGATGACAAATTTATGCACTTTTGAAAGCTGGAAATGTAAAACTAGCAAACAGACTGTATTTGTCTGACAGAAAAATAGTCATATATGGTACACAGTGTGAACTAATCCTTAAAAAAAAGTGTAAGGATATTAGAATGATTTCTGATGGATCATGTGATGAGTAATGATGCCGAACATGCAGCTTTCAATTGCAGGAACAAACTTTCTAGGCGATATAAATGTCAAATTCTGAGTAAAACTGTAAGATATAAACTCTAGATTTGGACATTTTTGGAAGATGAATGGAAGTTTATTCGCAACCACAAATAAATTGTGAGAGAAGACACTGAAAACTGCAAGATGAAAACAAAGAATAAAAAAAAAAATTACATTTACTAAAATGCTTACATATAAACCAAAATTGAGATTTTGAGAATAAAACGTAAATTATGAAATAACAATAATCATAATTGCATGAATAATTATTTAAAAAATAACAATTTCAAAATGTTATTCAAAATGTAAATAATATTTCACAATGTAATAGTTTTATAGCTTTTTTCATCAAATAAATGTAGCCTTGGTGAGCCTCCATCACAGATAAAATAATAAATAAATAAAAAAACTCGAAACTCGACTTCTCACAATTCTGAAATTGTTCTTAGAATTGTGAGATATCAAGATTATGAAATATAAACAAAGGATTGCAAGATATGAACTACGCATTTAAATAATAATAAAAAAATTTGGTAACACTTTATAATAACTACACACTATGAATCATTTATTAAGCATTAGCAAATAGTGAATTCGTTATCTGTTAAGTATTAACTCTACATTATTAAACGTTAGTAAGCAGTTTATAACTGCAGCTACAAATGCTGTATTCTTGACTTACAACCACATTTATAATGTGCTTAATAACTGTACTTTCATACTTTACTAATGATTTTTTTTTCATTACTAAATTCAGTATTGCATTATTTACAAACCATTTGTATTTAAGAGTAGTTGGTGTTTTTTAAGATCATTCAGAATGCGAAAGTAAATGATTAATAAACTATTGAAAACAACGTTTATATATCTTATTATTCAGGCATGTAGTAATGGTTACTATATATGTTAATAAATGATTTATTAACTCAACTTCATCCAGTTTTGTGACCTAATCTAAAGTGAGGACTATTTATGCTTTATAAATCCCTTATAAATGACATTTAAAGGCTCAGTATCAAATGAACAATGATCTTTACAGTCTTATCTAAAAAGTAAAATGACTGTAAAGTTTAAACATTGCTGAATAACAGGAGTGTCAAAATACAACAAAATTGGATAAAAAACAACAACAATATAATACTTTAACAATATAATAGGATGCAATGTTTAAACTATACAGTAATTTTATTTTAGATAAGCTTGCAAAGATTTATTTTTCATTTGATACAGTTTGATTTGTGTAACGAATAGGAATGAATAATGTCGTTTATGTTCTTTTTTCCTGTTTAGAATTTAACCGAGCCTTTAATTGTCATTTATAAAGGATTTATAAAGCATAAAGAGTCCTCACTTTAGATTAGGTCACAAAACTGGATGAAGTTGAGTTAATAAAGCATTTATTAACATACAAATTAACTATTACTATATGGCTGAATGATAAGAATTATAAATGTAAATTTTAATAGTTTATTAATCATTTACTAACTCATTCTGAATGATCTTAAAAAAACAACTAACTATGCTTAGATAAATGGTTTGTAA